>OZ024916.1:39498823-39546323 GCA_964017125.1 Flabesymbios commensalis | reverse complement strand
ATGCGTACAACCATGAACTAGAACTATGTGTCCATCAGGCTTGGATACAAAAATGACAGCTGTGGTAGAGCCCCATCAAGGACTAGCAAACACCGTCTATTGCAAATTACGCTATAGTTGACAATTAAAAAACTTTTGCAGTTCTAGTCTATGGACATGTTTACATCATATGGTCATATTAAGAAGCCAAAATAAAATCACCGATTTTTAAATGATTTTAGCCTGGGCCAGTCCCTTCAATAAACAGTGCTGTAGACATATTTTTGTTGAATGATTAGACGATTTTTTTAATTATGGGGGGGGGGCAGTTGCAAATGCCCAGAACAAAACTTTCACATCATAGTTACAAGGTGGTGCCTTTCCAGTATGGGTTAGTATACATTTGTACAGCTTTGTACCGAATTTGATATTTTCACGTTTTGAACAGTTTTACTCAATTATTTTTGTATAATAACAGCACACCTACACGGTGTTTCCCCTTCCACTATAGATTGGTGTACCTTCTGTGATATACCTGTTATCACATTTTGAACGAATTTACCCAATTTAGGCATGTATTATTATAATTTGTTGAAAAATGGTGTGTGAGCCCCAGTTTTGATTATTAATTACTTTATTTTATTTTTTTAAATAAGGGAGGTTTGAAAATGCTGAAAGGTGGTTTCTCTTCTAATGGATTAGTATACCTATGTACCGAATTTAGTGCTTTTATCACATTTTGAACGATTTTACCGAAATCTACTAGACCAGTTGTGCAATTTGACTCCGGATTGTGCAAAACGTTGAAATGAAATGAATCGGGCTTTAGGCCACCTTTGTGCACATATAAGCTAAACTGGGCCAGGAGAACCTCCTGAGGATGGTGAGATGAATGAGATGACACTGTCCTCCAGACGCAGGATTCGAAATTAGAGCCCAGGCGGTCTGAGGCCGAGCACGCTACGTCTCGGTCACGGAGGCTCCCCACAATACTGAGTTTTACACGTGGATGGGGAAGAAACATTTTTGTTTCTTTCAAACTGCCGAGACCGGGAACCGGACCCTGAACTCTAGCGTGCAAGGCAGCGGTGCTAACTAACCACTACCCCTGGGCCCCACGTTGCGAGTTAGCAACGAATGCACAGCGTGTTCCTAAATGCGAATGGTCAGCGCTTTGCTAACGCATTGGACACATGCAGTGCGCATTAAACCCTAGAACACTTTTGTCGACGATAATAAAACTTCCTAATTTGTTTGGTACATGTATATGATAGAAAGAAATAATTTAAAGAAAAAATGTGTTCTAAATTTATGATAACATGATATGTTTGGTTTAATCTTCACAATTCACCAAAATGTTCAGCCGTGCATCGTGCGAAACACCACCTAACTGACTAAATATTAAATGTCGTTCTTAGAGCGCTAAGAGTTACGATGCAGACACATGGTTATCGTATTATTAGTTAAAAATCTTTTTTTTTAAATCCACTAGCGGCCATCTTGGATTTTTGCTGTTTTTGGCCAAACGCGACAATGGATTCATAGGGAATTATAGAAGAGCGATATAGGGCTGTTTAGAGATGATATGCCAATTTTCATCTCTGACTCCCCATATTTCTACCCCAAACCCAGTCTATAGGGGGCCTACGTCGATTTTCCAAGAGTTGACGGCGGCCATTTTGAATTTTCAGTGATAAATCTTTTTTTTTAAGATGCCTGTCTGGAATTTTTGTTCATATAAACCATTAAAGACATTATCATGCATCAATAATCCGCAAAAAAGCGACCTGATTATAATAATATTGTTTATATATAGCTCATATTTTGGTAAATATCGGCTGTGTATTTTCGGGATAATAAAATGTAAAAGTATCCAGCAAGATGTTCTCTTTCAGTAAAATATTTACAGCTTTTTTTTTTGAGGGGGGGGGGGGGCAATGTCATTTGAAGGTTATGAAGGGTTTTTTAGGTTATTAAACAACTTTTGCACTTGACTTGATAGTTCCTGTGAAATATTTGTCCTGGATTTGAGCAGTTGAGCTTGGAAGAATGTACAAAGTTTATTACAGTTGGTCATGTTTTAGAGGTCATGTTAGGTTTTCAGAAGTCAACCCGGAGATTTAGATAAATACATAAAGACTTGTGATACGTATGTCAACACTATTTTTGAAGATATTACAAATATAAAAATATATCATTCGTGAGAGTCACCATGGGCACGAGTAAGTGGTATTTTTTTGGAATACTTACATGCAAGGCTATATGGGGGCTTCAGCGTTTGTTTTTGTTTATACTGATGCAATATACCACAACGGTGATTGATTGTAAAATTCGATGTGACCACCGCATGAAATATATAAAATACACATTTAAAATGATATAGGCCTATATATGTGCGACCTTCATCCGGTATCACAGAATTTAATGTATCTGTTTAGCGTGGCGATTTTAGGTTTGATCTCCAGCTGACCTTAAAACGTAAAAAACGGTGTATCTAACCCTTTAACCGCCGGTGCCGCATATATTCGGGTTTTCATTTTATTAGCACATTAAGTACCACATTTTAAACATGTTAAAGATAAAATGTGACATCAATCAGCAATATTTGAAAACAGTTGACCTCCATTTTGTCATAACTGAATAATTTTCGCTCACTTGAAGTTGTGGATCGCGTCAGCGAGACACAACTTCAAGTGGGTGAAAATTCAGATTGAATAATTTGGCGGTTAAAGGGTTAAATTAGTTGAGATGAGGTATTACAATACATTTCGGGCGCCTATTAATTTAAAAGTTGAGAATCAACGATATAGCTGCTGGTCAAAATGAGTTGGTTTCATGTAAGTGTTTCGCAGCTATCTTAGATATACTTTCTAATCTTAAAAAATGTAACTAAGTAATAATATAATTATATGACCACTACATTTGAGTGGGAATTTCCAGATTCAAATGTTCGATAATGAATGATGGTATTATATTCTAGGACTATTATTTCAACAATTAATTCACCATGTTCATTGGTGAAAATTGCTAATTTCATAGCCGTTTTTTTGGTTTTACCTTTGATTAAGTAACCTTGAAAAGCAAAAAAAATTCAAAGAAATTAGCGCATTCCAAGTACCCGAAATCGGACGTATTGCATTAAATATTATTTTTAAACTTAAAAAAACCGATGTGGTCACCTGTCAAAAGATAGGCATATCACTTTTTAATGGCCGTTATTGGCAGCCATCTTGTCTATATTGTCTATTGACCTCTAGATGACATTGAAACATAAACATAACCATTCCAATGGAATTAGTGTTTTAAATGAGTCACGAATTTGGTATTACATTAGATTATATATGTATTATGCCAAAAGTTGAAAATTCAAGTTGGCTGATGGCCGCCATTTTAGATAGACCAAATAAGTCTCATTTAAAATTTATTTTACACATTTAAAAATAAATTCCATACCCATTCTGATCAAATAAGGTCAATAAAATATTTCTTTCAAATACTCTGTGGCAACCATTTTGAAAAATCGACATTGTGCAGAAAACACACACGGGAAGCCTTGGGACTTTTTATATAATCATACCCATCCTCAACATGTTATTATGACATGTGTCGTGACATGAGCTACCGCGTATATACGTACGTACGTAGCCTACGTATGCGGTAGTTCACTTATAAAGAGACATTATTTATAAGCTGTTATAAGTTGCGTGAAAAAAAGCAACATCTTATTCACTGTCATCCTACAGTGAGTGAGTGAGTATTGCTTTACGTCGCTTTCTGCACAATCATGGCAATAGCGCGACAAAAGGATGCCCGAACTATGCCCTACTCTTATTTCGAAGACTCCACAGTGCACAGTGCACGATGACAAATATCCGGTCCGACCGGGATTCAAACCTGGTACCTCCAGGTTACAAGCCCCAGTCGTTACGAATGAGCCATCGGGGCCGGTGTCATCCTACATTAATAATCATGTCGTTATTTTTACAGCTCTCACTTCACATTTGGAGTTTTAGTATTTTCAGTCAAATATACTAGCTAGTAAGGGAGCCATCATTCAATTACTGGGAGGCGGGGCAGTAGATTTTGAATTGAACAAATTATTTATTATCTTTTTCACTCTGTCTCAATCAAAATATTTATGTCACCTAAAAAGGAATTCCGTCCACAAAGTTTGATCCCAAACTAGCCTTATCTGGTATTGATGGTTAAGGAGCTTAGCAAAGAATCTCCGCAGATTGAAGTGTCGCATAATTATGGTTTTTAAGGACCAATAAATATTTATTTCATGACCTTCAGACAATTATTTATACTTTGTATCACGAAAATTTGTTCTGAAAATATTTATTAAAAAACAAAAGCTTTCCAGAACGTGTGGGAACCCCACCCTGTAGAGACTTCAGTTGTATTCGTTCTCACTCTACCCCTGAATGCGATGAGGCCTTTTCCACCTATTTGAGCACCCCTCTCCACGCGACTCCCAACTGTCGGCCCCTCCCCTAAATTTTAAACTCTGCCCAAAATTATGAAAGTGGTACATGTAGAACAAATATAGCTTTTATTGCAATAAATATGTTACCCATACATTTCTAATTCAAGTATATCATAGCATACATATTTTACCATAAATATAGACACATATAACGTTCTGAATTATTTTCTTGACTTTGTATGAGCACATTTAATCTCAAAATTACTTATTATTTTTCAAAATGAAACCACATATTTTGCGTGCGTTTTCGTTCATAAGTAGATAATTAGGGGGATTATATCGACACAAAATCACAAGAATAAGAGTTTAGCTACTGTTTAAACTGTTTTTGATATATTAGCTGATGTAATTCCCCGTTTTAGGGTCTAATTATTCAATTTGTAATCAGATATGGCAATATTTGACTGTATAATCCAGTTGTACACACTCTATAATTGTGTGATTAGCTGTACAAATAACATTTCGCAGATAGCAAGGACACAGTGCTGCCTCAACGTTGGGCCATTATCATCGACGCTGTCACAACGTTGGAACAGCGTTGGCCAAGTTCTCGCATCGCTTCACGTATACTGTCATTCGGCTTGATGTTCCCAGGCCGGACAGTGCCATCCAATTGCCGGCGCTTTGCGATTAGCTTTGATGTCTAAGCTTGGAGGGTGTCGCACGAGAGGCACGTGTGTCCTCCTGGAGTGGGGTCCCAAATAGGTCGACACCGGGTCAAATCTGGCAGGGTGTAGTGGGAAGTACACCCTGCACGCAGGATGGGGAACCCTGATATTTTATGGATTCTATATAAAGCCTTCCATAAAAATCCATCTTCATCTATCCAGTTGTCTGCTACCGGCAGATATCACGTATATGTGCTGTGAGTTCAGAACCCCCCTCCTCCCTGGCCAATTCAGGCAGCCCAAACAATCTGACCTGAGTGTGACCTCCACACTACAGTCACTAAACCGGTGACGTTCTAATGAATATTCATGTTGCTCGCACCCCCTCCCGTTCGTACAGCTGTAAGGCGCACCTGTTGTCAAGGTCAGACTGGTAGTCTGACGGTCAGACCTGATAGGGCAAGGTGTAAAAACCCGGCAAGTGAATTTAAGGACTTTTCAATGACCTAATGTCTGTTTTCCAGTATTTAAATGGGACGATTTTCAGTCAAATATACTAGCTAGTAAAGAAACAATAGCTAATGGACAGATTTCTAATAAGAGATCCGTTTTATCAAAGATTTCTCAATACATAATATCTGATCATTTTCCGGTAAAAAAATTATTCTGATTTTTTACCATATACATATCCATATATAACAAAAATAAAACAAATAGAGTTGTCATGAATTATACAGCGATCAACAACGAAAACTATGTTTAAACATCAAGATTTGCTAATTTTTTGTCCAAAATTAACAAATATCAGTAATTTTCACCCACTTGTGTCCCGGCAGCGAGACAACTTTAAGTCGCTGAAAAATTAAATAAGTTAACTTAGCTGGATAAAGGTTATCCCTTATCCTGCTAAGTTGATTAATTTAAATTTTCAAGCCCTTGAGGTTGTGTCTCGCCACCGCGATCCACAACCTCAAGTGGTTGAAAATTACTCATATTAGTTTAATTTGAGACCAAATATTTACAAATCTTTACATTTAAAAAGTCATTTTGTTCCCAATACATGGAACAATGATTTAATTACCTAAATAAACAGATTAACAAGAGCACACTCGACAATAGCACGCCGCCATTATTGAACTTGAAGTCATTATTGCGGCCACAAGGTCAAATTATTGAAGTAAAATGCGAAAAATGACAATAAATCGGCCATTTTGACTTTTTTCCAGTCATTATTGAACTTGTTCGAGAACTGCTTATTAGTAACATGCATAACAAATTTGAAGATGATACATGAAAAACTGATCAAGTTATCGCGCCACAAGTAAATGTTAACGCCGACGACGCCAAACTTCAATTGCAAAATCCCACTTTTTTCAATTAAAATTAAAAGGCGGGCTAAAAACGACATAGTCGTGATCAGCAGGATAAGGGTTAATATCGCCACAGGACACAGCCCCTGGTATATTATCGCTAAAAATAGAACTTTGAACTGTACAGCTAATAAAACGGATTTCAAACAACTACAAGTCGCGCAGAGGGATTGACACGATGATGATTTGATGTTGGGCTGGCGTCATAGACGTAGGGTCAACATCTAATCATCATTGGGTGGATGTCTGCTGCGTTGAGCCAAGCCAGGTAACTCGACCGATTCCAGACATCCACTTCGTCATCTTGGGAGTCAGAAGAAGCACCTTCCAACTCTTAAGGGGACGAGTTCTCATCATTAACATTGTAAGGGAAAACAAAAGTCGGTGCTGGCATTGCAGGGTTTTTATTCTATGAAAAATAAAGAACAATAGCAGGGGTGTTTTTGAAAGGCACTTCTAGACAAACACTGTAAAGGTGACATCTAACAAGACAAAGCAAATTACCATGATGTAAATAAACACACAATAGAAAGGTCGGTAACAAAAAAATGGATAACATATTATATAAATAACAATTATATGATTGTAACCGACTTCCAGTGATATATATATATTTGGCACAAAAATTACAAAATATAATCTTGAAAACAAAAATCAATTTATAATACCTAAGTAACAAGAAACTGGTTTAGATGCTAGCGATGAACTGACACGAAGAAGATGCAGAACATTTGAAGCTTGAACACTATTTACCATGTTTTTTTAAATTATCTCTCATCCATGTTCCGAGATACTTCAGTGAAACAATTAATCTACTTGCAAACAGTTTTCATTTGCCATAGTTTTTAAATCGATAAAGTTTCACAGTCATGGTGGTGATGTATAAACCAGTGAGAATTCACAATCTGAACCGTATATATACAATGCTGTGCAAATCCAAAAGGAAGTGTCTGCTTAATTTTCAAATGACTAGATACTGCCTTTTGGCTTTGCAGAGCAGTACAGTTGGAAATAAATTTTCAAGTCAAATAAAATATTATCAAAATTTGTTAGGATATTTTTTTAAATTTCTGTGTGTCTATTTTTCATTATTGACAAATATTTTGCATTTTGAAATTGAAAATTGAGTGAGCAATTCCAGCTTTAAATATGAAACAAAATACTTTTTCTATTTAAATAGTGTGTGGATGGGTAGCTTAACATACAGCTAAACATCTGGGAATAAATGTCTCTAAAATACTGGTTTTCTTAATACAGTGTGGCATCAAGAACATTTCACAACTTAAATTCTTGATGCTATTAATACTTGTGTCATTGTGAAAATTCAAGTAATGCTAGTTGTAGCATTTCACATAATACTATAGTGTCAGTGTGTGCAATACCACAGAGAAATCTCAACACATGCAATATGTTCGCAGCTAAGCAGCAAATAAAAACGCAATATCTAGATTTGTATTATAAGCAAGATACAGGTACGCATAACAGAGGAAAATAATCTTACAAGAAAAATATTGATGATCACAGATTGCATAGAAACATAAAGTGATATGAATTATCTTGGTAAAGCTTTTAACAATCAGCCAAAACTAAAAAAATCCTTTAATGGGGGAAATACATGGCAATAAACAAAATTTCATAATATAACTTTGACATTCTTCATTTCTTTGATTGCCATTTTCGTTCCATTTGAAGATGGAAATTATGTCAAAAATAGCTCAGAAAAATATGTTAATCACATTTGGTAATTTATCCTATGTTTTCCACCATTCTCCAGATATTTTGTGTTTATTTTATACATAACAGTGACTGATTTATTACCGGTAGTAATAAGTGATGTTTGGCAAGTAATCTACAGAAGCGCATCACCGGTTTCTAGCACAGCATTATCAATACACTATAGCTATCAGGTTATAGTACTAATACTAGTTTTATTTGAGCTTATGACTTGAGTACAACACAGAACTTTGCAGTAAATCTCGCACAGTAATACATCATGATACGTTTGCAAAATTACTATTCAATATCTACAAACATTATATAAATATGTAACCTGAAATATCTACTGAGCTTTGAAATTGACAATAAATAACACAAGTAGAACATATTAAAATATTAAATGTCTTTGCAAAGCAGAAACATTTTCTTAGAAAAAAAGAATCACAGATGTTACATACTGAAAATAATCCATCCTCAAAAGTTTAACGCTTAACCCTTACAGCGCGGTGATAGACTTTAGCCGTCAGAATCTGACGTCTGTAAGAGTAAAAATATTTCTAGTGGCCGTAGACCCATAACATAGGTGTTCAAATGAATCAGAAAGAGCTAACTAGAGCATTTATGCTGATTTCGAATTGAAAAAGAAACCTTGGTTGCGATGTTTTTTTATAAATAATTCAGCGCTTTAACCCTTTCACCACTGAAGCCCGTTTTTATGTGCTGAATGCCATAGCATTCAGCACATAAAAACGGGCTTCAGTGGTGAAAGGGTTAAGAGTTGAAGCACTAAATAAAATAATTTAATTGGGTGAAGTGGGTAAAATTCCTTATATCTGTACAATTTGAATCAAAATATATGTCAATCTTTACAACTCTCATGCTCACTTCTGTTTTTTCAAATTTTCTTTTTGGAATGAGAAACAAAAAGGCTCCAAATGTCTAAAGTAGACGTCATTAGCACTCTAAGGGTTAACTGTGTTTATAACCTTTATTAACCCTTATCCTGCTAGGGTAATTCATTAGAATTTTCATCCACCGCGACCCACAAATTCAAGTGGCTGAAAATATTTGTTAAATTTGAGCACAAATATTTGCAAATATTGATGTTTAGGTCACTTGACGGTGGACATCCCAGCAAACACAAAACATTTGTATAACATTTATACAACGTCGGCCCAACGTCAAAGACATTGGGCCGACGTTGTATAAATGTTATACAAATTCTTTGTGTTTGCTGGGATTTGTTAGTAAGTAATTCTAGCTTTAAATGATGACAGAATATCTTTGAATCTGTCCCACTGAGAATCTGCCACAAATCGGTGGCAATTTTTATTTCTTGAAAATCAGGCTGGAAGTCAACTTTTTTGGTCATTTAGACTAAGTTAAATTTAGTGTTGCGGTTACTCCAAGACAAAATATGCAAAAAACGACCACATCACTCTTGAAAATTTTTAACAGCTAATCAGAGCAGTCTTCTGACGACATCAACCGGTCCGTGACAAAATTCACCTTATATCAGCCGCCCGGTTATAATTTCAGCTCTGAAAATGTATGTATATGGACCTGGCAGGACAAGGGTTATTATTTATGATCCTATAAGTCTGCATAAATACAGATGAATTTATTACTGGTAAAATATTGTATTAAATATGTTATTGGAATCAATATAATTATAGATACCTAATTTCTTGAATAGCCATGATCTTTCAGATCAAGTATAGCATTGTACCCATGACCAATTGAAAGAAACAAGCTCCGTCACATGGCGGAACCAGCTATTAGGTAATCACAACTGTCATTCACTATTTAAACAGGGTAAAATATCATACTTTTCTAACAAACATACTGAATCGGTCAAGTGCAATTCTAGCTTTGAATTGAATAAATGGAAAACAAATAATATAGTTCAACAACAAGTATAATATAACAACAAAATACTATACATGGTAGCATTAATACTGAACTAAAATGGCACATGATAATACTGTTAGGCAAGCAGGAGACAGACTCTGTATCTTCTATAATTATTATTTTATTATTTATTGTCATTTATTATTACCACTTATTATTAATTTAATAATTTTAATTTTCAATCATTCAAAGTTCTGTCCCGCTTATGCAATCCACAACTTAAAAGCGGATGAAAATTACTGATATTTGATGTTTTTGTGACCAAACACTTGCAAATCTTTATGTTTAAAATTAAACATTCACTTCATTAATAATGACAATGATTTGATAGACTAATAAAACAGAGTAAAAATGATTATGATAATTACTGTATGTCATTTTACAAATCGGCATATACATCCACAATAATAGATATAACCCTAAACTAAATATGTCAATAATAAATTTTCAGCCGCTGATATTTTACCTTCAAAATGGCTAAAATACACAAGATCAAAAACTATAATTCAGTTTTAATGTCCAAAAAGAGATGAAAATTCTCTCAGGCCCTGGATATTGAGGATTCAACATTCTTGTGTGGATCATTTCAATCATCACAAAAATATCATAATATACCATTATTATTTCACGAAAAATGAATTGTTCATTCGGGCAAGTCAATTATAGGTTAAACTTGCCCGAAATTTATTTTACTTGCCCCGGACAAGCCTTAATGTCGAGCATGACCTTACATTGGTTAATTTGAAAATTATATGTTCTTGTACAAAAACATTTCAATGACCTCAAGCTGGCAAACTGAAAGTCTAGGTAAGATCAAAGCAGAATAACTATGTAATTTTTATATTTCAAAAATAAATCACTTCTGTTTTTTTTTAATTGATACACATATATAATTACCCCAAACTTCACAACTAAACGCAAGTTAACACATACGTCATGTATTCTGTTGAGGTATCAAATACAAATAACGAACATTACCTTTTTGTCAATGGTACTTTAAAGATAATTTTAGAAAGTTTTTTTTTACAGTTAATCACAGAGACTGTCTCCTGAATTACAAAAGAGATGTGCGAAACTATAGCCTTGTGGGCTTGGCACAGATAAATCAACGAAAAGCTGATTGCATCACAGGAGGTAGACAGATGCTTAACTCCCCAACCCTTATAGCGCAGGGATCAACTTTAGACGTCAGAATCTGACGTCTAAAGTCGATCTCTGCGCTGTAAGAGTAAACATGTTTATAGTGGTAGTAGACACATAACACAGGTATTCAAATTAATCAAAAAGGAATAACCAAAACTTTTAGGATGATTTCAACTCACTCGTAAAAGAGCAGCATTACGGTACTGTACTCGTTTACTATTTCTTCATGTAAAGAAAAAAATATACCCCTTAGTTTATAACTGGAACATTGTAATTAGACCTGACCAACAACTACACATTTGAAAAACAGTCAACATTGCTCTTGTAAAAAAACGCTACAATGCGTTGCCTGCATCTCATAAGACACAAGATGTTGCGTCAATGTCTGTTTAAAGTTGGGGCCAGATGAAAAATACAATGTTTGCCCTGAAGCTGTCTGGGTGTTTATAAACAGCAAATCTGAAGATGTCATATTATTGTGATATTTTCACTGATTCGCAATTTGTTTCATTGTCTGCACTGGTGAAAAAACATTTTTGAGGTTGCATAAACCTACAGCATACCATAGTGTAAACAAACTAATACAAACAAAATTGATCATAATATAATTAATTCTAGAGACTACTTGATTGTATAACACATTTGAGAAACTGATTTTAAGGCATTTATCACATCTTCATATAAATATATCACAGTAAATCAGCATCAGTATAATGATTAAACAGTTAGGAACGGTACTGTAAACACCATCTGGTGAGTATATGCTTCATCACAGATAAATTTACGAACATTAGGTTACGAACATTAAGACATAGGCCTGCGAAGACATATACAGTGTTAAAAAATATGCTATTGAAACAAAAACATATTAGCTGAGAAAATGATTAGAGTACTGTTTTTTTAACCCTATCAAGCCTGAATTTATCACAGTCATCTTCATCCACTACAAGCTGCGAATTGCTGTCGCAATTCTCGACTTGTAGTGGATGAAGATGATTTAAAGTGGGTGAAAATATAAAGAAAATTGCTAAGTATTGGTAAACAAGTTTCAAAGAATTTTTCGTTTCTAAAACCCCCAGTTGTAAGAAAATTAGGTCTGTTTTCAGGGGTGTAAAATGATGCTTTGATGCAACGTGAGGGCTTAAAGGGTTAAATACAATTGTCATTTACAGTAACCCTTGATGGGCTGTGGATGGAGGTGAATAAAAATGAAATACAATCAAATCAGTGACTAGTTCCCACTTGAAAAACAACTTTTGCTAGGGGTCAGAGAAATTGATAATAGTACATGTAGTGTTAACATTATTATCTTGACCCCGGAATGTGTGGGGGCTGCACAGAAAATTAACCGAAATCAGTTACTTCATTCAAACAAACGAGGAGACAGTGACTGAGTGTGACAGAGAACGACAAAATGTTAATTGTTTAAATAAAATTTAATTAAAATTTTAATTACTGTTCCTAGATCTAAGATGTAATATACAAAAAAATGAGATCCATTGAAAATACTAGTTTCATAAATCAATGACAAGGAAAACATTAACAAATACACATGTTTACGAGTCTGGTTGGTCAGATGATTTGGCTGGGCTAAGGGCTACTTCACGCTAACAAGACATTGACCAAGTGCTGGATCAATGTTGGGTCAGTGTCACAAGACGGTGGAACAACATTAAATCAGCATTGGGTCGACCTTTAGAGCACCGATCTATTAAATAGAAATTTTCACTCACTTGAGGTTATGTTTCGCTATCATGATCCCCAACTTCAAGTGACTAAAAATTAATTAAATTTGTGAAATTTAAGTACAAGTCACAACGTATATAGTTGCTAGAGATTTTAGTTTCGCAAATTGATTACATGAGTGTTAATAAACACAGTAAGAATACTATAGTCAACATCAGTGCTCTGGGGGTTGAATTCTCTTGTTTTCAGGATTTACAAATGTAGCATGACCTTTTAATTCCCAATGTGAAAACAGCATAACAACACTGCAGATATTTGATACATGTATATAATATGTGTAAATTGTGCTTCATGAACAATCCAAATTGTTTTAGTCACTTATGAGGTAAAAGAGAAATATAGTAAGTACTATATTACGTAAATGATCATGATATTCAAATAATCTGAAATATACAAAATGTATATTTTTTAAGGATTAAAACAATGAACATTTTACTAAATTTAAAAACCCCCTCAGTTTGGCAGGATCACATTGTACTGTGTTCTCATTCAACTGGTACTACAGTAACATCATTTCCTATCATTCTTGTGTTAAAGAATCATTCAGCTTCAAAACGCGCATGCCTGGGACGGTCAAGTGTAGGCCAACAGTAGCCTAATGAGTACAGATTGACGGCATTAATATAGCCACTGAACTGATTACAAGATACTACTCAAACGAGACATTGATCCAATGCTGTTTTAATGTTAGGCCAGCGTCTGCGACGCTGGCCCAACATTGAACCAGCATTAGATTAATGTACAATGTTTGAGAGAAAGTCCTCCTGCCCAGCAAACGCAAGACATTTGTATGACATTTATGCAATGTCGGCCCAACGTCTTCGACTTTGTTCCAACATTGAATAAAGTCATACAAATGTTTTGTGTTTACAGGTTGACAATACAAACTTGGGGGTCAAGCAGTTTCCAAATCCCCCAGTAATACAGTCAGTTTGTTTGCAAGTAGGCGACCAAGTAGGGGCAAAAGACAAGGGCTTTGAATTATTAACTCATAGATGTCGCTCAAGTATATATGAACTTGCTGTAATTTGAGAACTTGCTCTTAATGAGGCTTTGGGTATGAAACGCATATTTAGTATTATTATGGAATAGGGCCTCGGCTTACCCACGGGTACTATTGCCTTCTGGGGGACCCTTGTCCCGCGAATTTTGACAGTTGACTACACCTTTAATCACTGCTCTAGTAACTCAAGCTAAATAGGTGATTTTTATCGGTCATCCAGTTAACAATATGTAGCTATATATAGCCATATTACAAGTTTATTTCACTGCGCTGGGAAATAGTAGGAATAGAAACTAATACCATCAGACCCAGCAAACAGTGTTAACTTAGGGCTGTTCAATGTTGCTGTGATGACTAAATTTCAAAGCACTGGTTTATCCTTAATGCAAAAGGAATGTATTAATAAATGCCACAAAACCTATAAATATTTTTGTCAAGGGTAATAAGAGAGTCAAATAACAGTGGCAAACATTTTATGTGTAACATACAAGAATAATTAATTAAAAATTCTACAATACTGATAAATTAATAATTCTTGATGTATTTATATTACTTTCTGTTAATGAAAATAACATTACTATTCTATGGAAAATTTTGTAAAAAATTGTTGATTAGCGATTTTGTTGTTCATGCTCTGACACGAAATTGATCCTTATCATCCATGTATAAATATTTCGCTAATCAGATCTTATACAAATTTGATTAGCTAATGGCCAAAGCTGCAAAGATTTTCGTTACAAGTTACTGAACGAAGTATTCTGTGTATTCAATTTACCTTTTAATAAAAAGACCTTTGAGATACCCAATTTAAAAAGATAGAGTCTCAGGGCTTAATATGACATGACAATAAAATGAAAACAACAATTACTTAATGTCACCGCAAGATATCAGTCAGGTGTTTTGAGGGAAATGTCAATTGTTATAATCTCCTCGGATTTCATTTGAGCTTCGGAAGCAGTTTGTTCGTTCTTTTGTTCGTTGCTGGCTGCTACATGGGCTTCAGGTAAGTTTTTTTCCCCGTTATCAACACAAGGGTTTTCTTTATCTTCCGTTAAAAAGAACTGTACACTATCCCCTTTCTCTGGAGCTTTAACATCAGTATGCGTGACATCTCTCAGGGGTGTCACAACTATACATGTATCCCCTTCTTCATTCAATGCATTCTCTTTGTCATTATCTCCTCTTTCCTGTGTGATCTGATCAGCAAACCTAACCTTACCTTTCTTACTCCTCACATCACTATATTGTGAACCTCTATCATCTCGAGTAGTGCTGCTAGATATGGGTCTCACAATGGGTTGAGGGATAACATGCTGTGTACCAGCATCAGCCGTCTCAAACTTAACCTGTTCATCATTCTCCACCTCCTTTCCATGACTTTCCTTATATTCATCATTTGACTTTTCAGTAGAATGTTCTCTTTCACCTTTTTCATCCATAGTGACAGCTTCTTTCACATCCAGATCATCACATGGTTGATTATCACCAGAGATAGACGGCACATTGACAGATTTATCTACCTTAGTCGGGACATGGATCAACTTTTCTGATTTTTCCACCACTTTAGTAGGTTGAATGTCAATTTTGAGCAAATCTTTAGTGCGTTGATGAGGGACAGGCTGAATACAGAGATCAATGGCTGATGCTGCTGTGTCAAGCGGTTCACGTCGCGGAGAAGGACTTATTGCTCTACCTTTGATAACTACAGTAGGCAACACCCTTGCCGTCTGAGGCCGTACAACTTTTATCTTCAGCATTTCAGCACCCATGTTGTGTGCACTGTTTGGCCGTGGCTGATTAAAACCAACACCTGAAACATTAAAAACTCTTTTGTACTCAATTCTCTCATATGTGTAATGTTTACGATCCTACATGCTTAGGAACATTTTTTAAATATGATATTTAGTATTATGCACATTTGAGGACATTTTTATGTGCAATGTTTCAAATTTTACACATTTGTGGATTTTTTGTATGTGCACTACTTAGTATTTTACACATTTACGGGGTTTATTCATATTACAATGTATTGTGACATTAATATTGGTGCATCATAATTAATCTTGATTAACTCTTTAACTGCAAAATTGGTAATAGGATTTGATGTTTTGTCAAGTTAGGTGAATAAAGACATAAAAGAACTTCAAAATTACAATTTAAAGAGCCAATTAAAATGCTAAGAAAACCCCAATATTTTCAGTTAGCCCCTTGTGCTGCTGAACTGTTTGTCTCTATGTTTCGCTCATTTAAAGCTAGAATTGCTAACACAATTTCCAGTTACAAATAACTGAAAAACATTACTTTTTGTTTGAAAGAAGACACCTCCAAGATAATCTTTGGGGGTATTTAATTTGGTTTGGGACCAGCATGAAACTTTATACCGGTATACGGTCTTAGCAGTGCATGTACAACGGGTTAACGCTTAAAGTGCTAAATTAAATAATTGTTCACCCACTTGAAGTTGTGTCTCGCTACAGCGACCCACAACTTCACGTGGGTGAAAATTACCCAAATTTTTTAATTTGAGACTAAACATTTGAAAATCTTGATGTATAAACGTAGGGGCAATGATTTTCCGCGATCGCGGAAAACGGACGGAATTCGCGGAATATACCCTGTGAAACAGAATTGCATATATCAAAGTTCCAACGGAAACGTCATTTTATGAGTCCAAATCCACTTATTTCACTCTGTTTTTCATGGACTTTAACCCTTATCCTCTTGATCACGGCATTTGCCGCGACTTTTACAGTGCTGATTGCGGTATATGCCGTGTCTACATGTGATCGCGGCATTTTTCCGTTTTGGAAATCCATTGCAATGACGTCACTCAGCTTGACTATTTTTAGCCATTTTTCTTTTAGACAATTATTCCGCTAGTACGGGATCCGTTCCGGTACACGACGCATGCGCAAGCATTATGTAAATAAGCCGGAGCTTGCCGAAATCGGCCGAGGACTCCCGAATCACAGCATGAGTGGTATGACTTAATGTTGGGTCAACTTTGGCTAAGGTGACTGGGAAATGAGAATACAATCAATACCGCCATGACCGCCGCGTGTGCGTTGATGAGGGGCTGGATGGGTCAGCACTTTTTCCATTGGCGATTATTATACTAGTCAATTTTTTTTTATTGCTTGTCATTGGTAAGATACTAATATATGCAGTTACAATATGAAAAAAAAATGTTTTTTCGTGTTTCGTACTGTTGATGATTTTGGCAATCAACAATTGTGTTGTTATTCAATTATAGATCTGAGTTACTTGTAGCATACTCAGTCACTGTATTTTAGTCAACAATCTGTGAAAATTGCGCTGAAACGGAATGAAACGGAATTCACCAAAACGTGAAACGGAAAATCAATTTTTTTGAAACGGAAAATCATTGGCCCTATAAACGGTCATTTTATTCCCAATAACAGTGATTTGATAGGCTGATAAAACAAAATAATAATGTCTATAGTGGTTACTAGCGATGTAAGAGGTTACTCTTTCAAGCCTGAATTTACCATTGTCATCGTCATCTTCATCCACTACATACCGTGAATTGGCAATTCTTGCCTTGTAGCGGATGATGATGACTTGAAGTGGGTGGTAAATTAATAAAAGGTATTGTAATTATTAAAATAGTTTCAAGAACAAATTTCGTTCTAAAATCACTAGGAAATTAAGTCATTTTTCAGAGATGTAATCTGATGCTTTGATTTAGAATACATTTATTATGGAAACTGAACAGTCGTTACAAGCCACTAGCCAGCTCCTGGGATGCTTTGATTCATTGTGAGGGTTTAATACAGATTTGTTTTGACTTACCTTTGACATTGAGAGGTCCAGGGAGTGTTGAGTGATGTGAGGTTACAGCCGGTCTGGGGATCAGCACAGCCACAGGGGGAGCGGGTATTTCTATGGTGGCTTCTTGGTCTGGCTGTAGATCTGGGTCCATTATGGGGACAGGTTGGCTCATCTGAGGCTCGGGGCTGATGGCAGGAGATGAGATGGGAGAGGGGTGTGGGTAATTGACACCATCAAGAAAGGACTCCTCACTAGCGATGCTATCGAGGTCAGATATCGGCGAGTCTGTGCATGTGCATGGAGAAAAACACAGCAAAAGCTTTGTTAGTGCTGCAGGCCCAATAGCATCAAACATCAACACCACAATAACAATAAAAAAAAATAAGTGATGACAAAAAAGTAAATCAACACTCCAATTCTGTCACAACCATTTGCTACTAATAAATATACATGTATAATATAACAATGTATATTGTTGTCATATCATTTTAAGGAAATTTGCAGGATAGAACACCCACACTCAGAAATTTTTTTTAATTACAAAAAGAATGATCTTACATATTATGAATATTTATGAACATTTCCTTGAAAATACTTAAGCTATGAAAAATACCACAAGTGTAAGTGTAGAATTAAAAAATAGATATTGATCATAGATTATCTATTTACATAGGATGCACTTATTTTTAAAAATAATGGTGATCGGGTGTGTGAAATAATTTGTACGTATTTGCACCCTCATACCCTTTTTGATTTTCATACACAAGATCTATATACAATTATATAATAAATACAGAGGTCATGATTTCATTAAAACCGATTGTTGGAAAGGTATTTTATTATCAGTTTAAAAATATGTATATATGGATGGTTGTTATAAAAATCAGAAATAAAAGTAGACAGGAACCATTAATTACAACTCTCACCTCAAACTAGTTACAGTATAAAACCTGATCACTCAAATAATATGGCATTGATAATAAAAGTGATAATGATAATGCTTGGAAAAATAAGTCAAAAATATATAATTATTCACAAGAAAGTTTAGCAAACTGCCCGACACACTTAATAAGGGCACACTCCATTAAAAATTGACGTGAACAGGCTAGTCAACGGGATATATTTAACTGGCTTATTAGTTATTGAAAATGAATAATGATTGTTTCAAATTGTGATGAATGTATATTGTATTTGCTTTGCTGTAAAATAATAATAATAATACAAAAAAAAGGAGTAAAACAGCTATTATCATGATTATTATAAAGGCACACTCCATTATCAACTGATGCAAGCAGGCCATGCTATTCAAAAAACAATATATCACAAATACCACGGGGTACTTTATTTATATTGCTTATAAGAGTAATAAACTTTAATTTCCATGTAAGAAGATTCCAGCAGAAAATTTCAAAGAAAAAGTTGATCCATACAGTACTGTTCATTTGAAACTTACATGGTGAATATTCGCCACGAATTCACACGAATTTAATTCGCCGAATTCGCGATGAATGATATTCGCCGATAACACAAATGATTGGGCGAACATTCGCCATGGATTCTCCGCGAATTCACTGATCGATATTCGCCAGCGATAGAGATAGGTCGGCGAATTCGCGGTAGGGAATTCGTGGTGGGGAAGTCGGCGAATTCGCGGTGAGGAAGTCGGCGGATTCGCGGTGAGGAATTCGGCGAATTCGCGGTGGGGAATTTGCACAAGCCTCTGTGACCCTCTGTGTCTTTTTTAAGTTGACAATTCGCCTCCTTGCATACATAGATAGCAGCATTTTGCTGTTGCATTCCCAGATTCTCCAGGATGAATCATA
This sequence comes from Flabesymbios commensalis, assembly GCA_964017125.1. Taxonomy (NCBI): domain Eukaryota; kingdom Metazoa; phylum Annelida; class Polychaeta; order Terebellida; family Flabelligeridae; genus Flabesymbios; species Flabesymbios commensalis. The sequence continues at coordinate 39,526,743 of OZ024916.1, read as the reverse complement.
TGAATTCCCTACTGTGCATCCTATTTCCCAAGAATAATTCTCCGTGGGGAATTCACCATGGGGAATTTCCTATGGGGAATTCACCATCAGGAATTCCCCAGAGAATCCCAATGGAGAATTCACCACGGTGAATTCACCATGGGGAATTCACCGTGAATCTGATTCCCCGGGCATTCTTCGTGAATTCACCAATTTGCCTGGGGCAAAGAATCAGATTCCCCAAGGGGAATTCCCCATGGAGAATTCTCTTGTGGTGAATTCATGTGAATATTCCCGGTGAATTCCCCGCAAGTTTCAAATGAACAGTACTGTACTTCAGTATATTTTGGATGGGTAGCCCTGGCAACCACAACTTTCTATGTTTTTTATAGGGAAAGCCAATCGATACAATTAATTGTTTTCTGTCTATATTACAATTGTAAGTTTAAATTAGCTACGGCCTGTTAAAGTTCATGACCAGCTTTTAATCACAAAATTCAATCACCAAATAAACACACTGCGTGATAAAAAAAAATGCTTGCAATTAGCTTGGAAAGAAAAACACTATCACGACACTATCACGATGATATCAACCCATTTTGAATAGCTCTGCAATAGTTATCACCTTTCAAATATTTGTTTTCTGTTTATTTGAGCATCAGTCTAATTTTGATGAATAAGATATAAAAAAATAGCTTCAAATCCAGATGAAGCAGTGACTTGTACTTTGAATAGGAGGAAATAAATGACATAAATTCCATTAAGATTAGTCTGGTTTGAAACATAATTATTTTAAAAAATTTGTCTTACTAAAAAATATCAGATATATACAGTTATTTATCAATTATTTGTGACCAAAATAGTGTTTCAATAAAAATTATCATCTGAGAAAACAAAAGGCGAGACAGAAAAAACATTAGTAGAGGGTTGAGATCATAGTTGTATATCTGGTTTAGAACCTTTGCCACTTGACAAGTGCTCATTTTCAGTGAGGTCCAAACTAGACTCAGATGGGGGAGGGTCATTTCCTGAAACATAGTCAATGTCTCCAACATGTGCGAAATAAATAAATAGCCAATGCTAATATTTTTTAATGATCAAACCTCTGGCTACTCTGGTATCTTGACTTATGATCTGTGAAGTGATACCGCAATACACAGCTCAAAATGAATTTATATCAGATATTTAGTAAAATAGTTTAATGAAATATAGCAAATTCATTCAAAACATTTAATTAACCCTTTCAAGCCTGAATTTACCATTGTCATCTTTATCCACTACAAGCCGCGAGTTGCTGTCGCAATTCTCGACTTGAAGTGGATGAAGATGATTTGATGTGGTTTACAAATTAAAGAGAATTAATGCGTATTGGTAAACCAGTTTCATGGAAATTTTCGTTCTAAAAGCTTTTGTTGTAGGAAAATCAAATCTGTTTTCAGGGATGTAAAATGATGCTTTAATGCATCGTGAGGGCTTAAAGGGTTAAAGAATTGTAGCATTTTCACAGACATAAATGTGCAATTTAGTGCATATACATAGAAATATGGTGCTTAACCCTTTCAGGACAGGGACTTACTTTAGACGTCATATTCTCATGTCGAAAGTCGATCCCCGCATTGAAAGAGTAAATAATTTATATTGGTCATAAATCCATAGCACAGTGGAAAGAGCTATCTAAGACATTTATAATGATTTCAACATTTGGACTCCATGGTGAATACAAATATACTTCAGTGTTGTAAGGGATGAAGAATTCATAGCAGTTTCTAGTAAATTTCTGAACTACTGCTTTTTTTTAACAAGTCTTTCGAATCTTGAAAAACAAACAATATTATAAAAGAGGATAAAAGCTAAACAAAAGAATATGTAAATATCCAATTAATTTTTATTATCAGAATTCTTTGATTTACTACAGACTATTACTGACCTAGTGGTTGCCCAAAATCAATGTCTTCTCTCATTGATTTGGTTTTGACAACAAAACAACCCAATGGATTACCCCGCGGCATGTATACTCCATGGTCTATAAGGCTCTTGGAATCCAGATAATGTGCCCTGCAAGTTTGGAGAGATTTAAATTAACCCTTACAGTGCAGGGATCGACTTTAGTCAACAGAATCTGACGTCTGTAGACGTCAGATTCTGATGCCTGAAGTCGATCCCCGCACTGTAAGAATTATAATATTTCTAATGGCCTTAGACCCATAACATAGGTATTCAAATGAATCAGAAAGAGCAAACTAAGACATTTATGATAATTTCAAATTGAAAAAAACCCTTTGGTCTTCAATGTTACAAAAATATTTCAGCGCTTTAAGGGTTAAAGCGCTAAGTTATAGAATTTCAATTTTTACCCACTTAAAGTTGTGACTCGCTTCTGCAACCCACAACTTTAACCCTCACAACGCTGGATTAATATCGTGTGAATCATGAAAACCAAAGGGTTTTAATCAATTCGAAAGCATTATAAATGTTTTAGTCAGCTCTTTCTGATTCATTTGAATACCTGTGTTATGAGTCTACGAACATTAGTAATATTTTTTATTTCACAATGCGGGGATGACTTTAGTCGTCTGAATTTGACATCTACAGACGTCAGATTCTGACGACTAAAGTCTATCCCAGCGATGTAAGAGTAAAGTGAGTAAAAATTATTTAAGTACAATTTGAATCAAAACAAATGCCACTCTAGCAAATTTTACAACGTTCATTTAAAATTGATTCAGTGTTGAATTAAAATTTGTATATTACCAGCTTCAAATGATGCAACATATTTCTATTATTGAAAATAGACACTTCATAAATTGAATTATTTGCCTAATTGAGCACCTGCCACAGCATATTTTATCAATTTTGATGGCATTTGATTTGGCATTTGATTTGAAAAATAAATTCTGGTACCATAACATTTAATCACTCGGTGAGGCGTTTTGCACACATTGAGTGAATGTATGTATACTTTATCCCTACCAGAGTTTGCTGGTCTTTTACATTAAAGCCTTGTGCTGCTAAACCAGAATATATACGTTTTCAAGCAAATTTCAAACAATACCGCTAAAATTTGTATCATATCTTGTGGTAAATGCTCAGTTAATCAAATAGTTCATTTTGGGAGATATATATTACTTATAAATACTGTAGATCTGGTAATTTCCGCTTGTTTAAATTTTCATTTTTCTTCAGTAGCGCTATTAAAATAATGATTTTCGCGAGATTCTTGGAATTACGACATTTTTCCTCGTCGTGATAATTAAAACCCCGCTAATAGTACAAGAGTAATATTATTTTTTATTCATTTGAAGCTGGAAATTGCGTCAGCAATTCCAGCTTCAAATGAATGAAAAATACTCACAAACAATTCAGCAGTACAAGGGTTAATCCTGTTGAGGCTAGTGACACACATATACATATATACATATATATATTATATTTGAAAAAAAATTATCGGTAAATGAATGGAATACATTTATACCTATCAAAATAAAAACACTTTAATTCGATACATTACAGTCTTAAATTGTAAAAAAAAACTACCTGTACAAAAGTTAACCATCTGAGCACTGCAATCTTTAACTATTATTATGCACACAGACAGACTTAACTTACCTATTGTACCGAGCACCAGTCAGGAAACCATGTAAGGACTCTCCATCTGGCACAGATATATCTAGTATACTGAAAAAGCATATAATACATATTAGCTGAAATATCACAGAAATATTTTGATAAATACTTCAGGTATCGAAGGGTTATCATTTTCACTTTATAAATGGCTTAATTAGCTTTTCCTCTTCATTTGAATACTAGTCCATATTTTATGGTTAGATGTCCATTAATACATTTTTACCCCTTCGATGTGGGGAACGACTTTTCATGTTAGATTCAGATGTCGGAAGTCGACACCCATGCTGAAAAAGTTAATGAGACAATGGTCAATTCGACATTACACAATGGGCAGCATTGGATCAAAACAATTTCATGTTCTCAGTATTTGTTATCTTGATATATATCAGATAATAAATAGAGCTAAACCTGATTTATCACAAACATGAGATTGATAAATCTACAGTTGAACAAAGATTAATTAGTCAATAATAAAAAACACTTCTGTCAAGTCAAAGAGTACATCTGATGAGTGAAAATGAGCCGCACTAATACTCACTCCTTCAGTGAACTGTTGGAACACCATGCATCACGCATAGCAATCTTCTTTTCTGCTTCTACATTGACAAAATATATAACTGAACATACCCTTTAATCAATATAATATGCAGAAAATAAAAAATCACAATGGAGTAGTTTTATTTTAAATAAGCTTTACAACATATCTAAGAATGATAATAATCTGAGATAAATTGTGAAGACTCTACATAATATTCAGAAGATATACTGTCATTATCGAGTTCTGCATTTATAAAGCAGTTTAATTATTTCAACAATTTTTGAATATTGGTAATTAAATCTTCTGATGAACAATTAGTCAATATCAAAGTGAATATTTATTGCTAAGGCATATAAAATAAAGTAAGATCAGATTGCAATTGTGAGAAAGAACAAAAAACAATATCAGGTGTAAAAAGTTAAAACAAAATAAAGGAAGAAAAACAATTTTTTAGGTCAGGACAAATGAACTGTTGAGTTTGAGAGCAATCACAGTCGCTGGCTAACACAAGCTAAACACAATTAATGTATCCATAACGCTGGCCCAGCATTGAAACAACATTGGTTAAATGTCTTGTGCTTGTGGGATATGAATTGAGTGTGTAGTGCTTACTATTTTGTAGTTCCCTTCTAGCTTCATAAGCGTTAACAGGAGCAGAGTTACAGCGCTGTCTTGCTCTGAGAAGTCTAAAATCAAATCAGAAACAAAGTTTAGTCACGATTAACATCAGGAGTAATTAATTAAACGAATAAATTCAATCAGATTTTTGTGTTTCGCAAAGGTACCATTGGTGGCACATATTTTTTTTAACACATTATATCAAACGGTAAGTTTGGGAGACTGACTGAGGGACTGACACACATAAAATTAAAATGGCTTTGTCTTGATTTGCATCCATGTTCTAAATTACGCAATGTTGTGTATCATGTTATTGTCAAGACAAATTGCGGATAAAAAATCAATGCCATAGAGATCTTCCAGAGGAAAATTATTGTGAGAGAATTGTTGTAAACAAAAAAATTCTGTAGTGACGGTTAAATGATTAAAAAAGTTCTTACGTAGTACGTGTTGGTCTTCCAAGACGAGTATTTACTTCATTCTGGGAGGCATTTTTAAGCTCTGTATGTGCCAAGAACTGATGCATGCTATTGGGACGATATAATCTGGAACCATCTGCTGAAGGCGGTGGGTTTTTCAGACGACCATTCGTGGGCAGTGTCTTAGGGTATGCAAGTCCTTCTCTGTCCAGCTGTACCAAAAAGGCAAAAACATCCCACTTTAATCATCCAAAATAAAATAACATATATATATATCATCCTTGTGAGGAAGTTAGTCACACAAAAGAAATAAAATAAATTGAAAAGTAAAACTAATTTTAAATCAAAATGGATATAAGGATAATTATTGAATGCAGAAAAGCAATAATAACTTCTTGAATAAAACACACCAATCACTTCAGTTTATCACTTCATCATTTTACTAGCCCGAATGAAGAGCTCTGAGCTTCATTTACTAAATTTACTAATCAGGCATAAGTAATTGTTGCTCTACTACTTTGTTACTACGTTGGTGATTCCATATATGGAATCACCAACGCAGCAACAAAGTAGAGCAACAATAAATTATGACTGGACATTGAAGAATATCAATGATAGATTACCCTGCTATTAGATGCTATGAGTTTATTCACAAACAGTGGGGATTCTCCAGAGTGCGTGGGTTCATGGCTTGCCTGTACCGCCCAGGCAGGAGACGTGGTGCGACCGTCTTCTGCAATCAATTCTTCCAGATCATCTTGCAAGCTCTCATGATATTCTGCTGATTTGTTGAAGGAGTACGGGCTCGGTGGATGACTCCTCACACCTGACGAGTACAATTTAAGTCTGAATACCATGATCACAAATAATATTTACAGAGCAAGCCAGGCTATAAATGATAATACATTTATAGGGCTTCGTGTACATGTCTAAATAATTGTCTTCCACACTTAAATTCGAGTTGAGAGAAATTTAATTAATTTAGATGAAATTAAATAATTGAAATATTGGAAAACATCTATATTGTATGTACCGGTACAGGAAATGGCTGTGGTCTTGGCTAATTGTCAGCTGATAACGATTTAGATACTGACAGCATGATGGAAAAAAATTCACATTATAGAAAAAACTGTTTTTTGCCTTTTTCTTCAGGACCACTAAAAATTGTGTTTGACCATCAAAATTGTATGCTGAGTGGTCCACATCCTACACAATTAGTTCAAAAGTACCCTGTAGTAATGGTTGAATCCAATATCTACTTTTTGCTGATAGTAACTTTAGACATTATCAGCTGAATGATAAATTTATTTTGCCAAATAGCTAGAACAGCACAACTACACATTATATAGAAGAAAAAGTACCTATTAATATTTTCACAATCTCCAAAATACATGCTAGCCCCTAATCACTGCAAATAGTGTTTTATTATACTGTTTACTACATTGTTTTAGTACATGAGGCTTTATGTATAAATAATAGATCTATATACATGTAATATAATAGACAGTATCACAATCCAAAATCAGGGGCAGAGCTAGTTATGTTTAAAAATAAATTTAGTTTGGGGATAACACAGTTCAGCAACATGTATTATAAATCTTTACCATCAGGTAATAAGTTTGATGTCATAAAAACGATACAGATTAAAAAGAGGAACAATAAAAACAGCTATAATATTGTGCATGAGACTACATTGGGAAAGCAAATACAGGTGAGCCTCGTTATAGCACGAATCTACAGCATGGATCGGTTATGGCACGATAAGGTCATGGACCCTCAAAATTCCATACCCCTTTGCCAGGTTTTCTTCCAGAAAATCGTGTTATAAAAGCTAGCTGTTATTAAAACAGAGAGCGAATCTTCAGCTCCGACTCACTACCGCTAACAACACAAACAGACTGCTTGTCACAGTGTCACACAACAGTTCGCCAGCCAACAGCCACGCTATACCCAATATCGGCTGAACGCTAGACCATCGCTGTGCCAAAATCTGTATATACTGTACTGTCAGCATAGTGTTGCGTCATGTTGTGGCCTTTTGATCATACCATGTATCGTGTAATACTCTTGAATAAAAAGCGTGTAAATATTGTGGTATATTGCAGATTATAGCAAGCTATAGCACGAACAAATATTTCCTACTAATTATTATTGCCGTAATTGTAGGACGAAACAGCACATAGTCTATGGAATAGTGCGAGATAAAGAAAACAACGCATATCTGTCATCACAAGTAACCCTAGTGGGGTCGCACCGTCATTGCCTGATCAGCGAGCCGTAATTCGACTACCGTCTTGTTTTAGGTTGATAAGCAGGAATTTAACCAGTAAAAAGTCATATTTTTTAAATTTGGGTGCGGTTTAATAAAACCAGGCATAGAAAGTAGGCATATTGTATATGATTCATGATAATGCTGAGTCGCTCAGATATATTATTATGTTGTCCACTAGCATCCATGGGGTCGCCAGACATAGCACAGTTTCGAGAAAGACACCTGCCCGGCTAATCCCTCAAGTTCGTGCTATACTGATTCAATGTTGGCCCACTATCTTCGACGTCGGCCAACCACTGATCCAACACGTGCTTAATGTCGTGCATTTGCCGTGCTCATACTACCATCTGCGCCCGGGAACACACGAAGCGTTGACCCAGTGTTGGATTAAAATTGGTCCAGCGTCGCAGCCGGTGGGCTAACATTAGAACAGCATCGAGTCGGAGGAACTTCAGTTTGCTGAGGATTACAGAGTTTTCCCTTGAATAATTGTGAACGATGTTGCAGATATTATCCCAGCATTGGCCCGTACTATACCCTGCCTTATGAGCCGTCCACACGTGTTTGTATATTCACACTTGAACGAGGCCAACGTCGTGGTGTGGTCATAATCGCTAAGCACCAGTTACTATAAACACACACATTTGTCTTATTAATTTCCCTTTTTTTTATTACCTTTATTTTATTAGAGGAATACTATAAATAATTAATCAATATAACTGTAATCAGGTAATACATCTTAGAAACATGCAAATATGACCACTATGATAATGTTTGATCGTTATCAGGTTATACGATCGATTCATCCCGTATAACACGATTCAATTACAGCACGATTTGAGTTATTGAACCCCAATGATCGTGTTATAACGATGTTCACCTGTATAATGATGAAGGGATAAAATATGGTAAGAATGAACAAGAGCACACTCGATAATAGCCCGCCGCCGAATTATGATAAAGAAAGTAAAGTCGAATGTCATCACGTAAATAACAACGCAAGATATAAATGGTATGTTAAACTAGCCGCTTTTCAAGTTATCGCGCCCACAAGGTCAAATTATGGACGTAAAATAAATGTGAAAAATCGCAATAAGTCGACCATTTTGATTTTTTTACCGGCCATTATTGAGCTTGTCCAAGAACTGCTTATTAGTAACATGCATAACAAACTTGAAGAGGATACTTGTGAAAATGTTGAAGTTATCGTGCCTACAAGGTCAAATTATTGACGTAAAATGAGAAAAATCGCAATAAATCGGCCATTTTGAATTTTTTTTCAGCCATTATTGAACTTGTCCAAGAACTACTTATTAGTAGCATGCATAACAAATTTGAAGAGGATATGTGAAAAACTTTTCAAGTTATCGCGCCCACAAGGTCAAATTATTGACGTAAAATGAGAAAAATCACAATAAATCGGCCATTTTTTTTTTTTTTTCAGCCATTATTGAACTTGTCCAAGAACTACTTATAAGTAACATACATAACAAATTTGAAGAGAATATGTGAAAAACTTTTCAAGTTATCGCGCCCACAGGTCAAATTATTGACGTAAAATGAGAAAAATCGCAATAAATCGGCCATTTATTTTTTTTTTTCGGCCATTATTGAACTTGTCCAAGAACTACTTATTAGTAACATGCATAACCAATTTGACGAGGATATGTGAAAAACTTTTCAACTTATCGCGCCCACAAGGTCAAATTATTGACGTAAAATGTGAAAAATCGCAATAAATCGGCCATTTTTTTTTTTTTTTCGGCCATTATTGAACTTGTCCGAGAACTGGTCATTAGTAACATGCATAACAAATTTGAAAAGGATATGTGAAAAACTTTTCAAGTTATCGCGCCCACAAGGTCAAATTATTGACGTAAAAGGTGAAAAATCGCAATAAGTCGGCCATTTTGAATTTTTTTTCAGCCATTATTGAACTTGTCCGAGAAGTGGTCATTAGTAACATGCAAAACAAATTTGGGAAGGAAACATGAAAAACTTTTCAAGTTATCGCGCCCACAAGTAAATGTTAACGCCGACGCCGACGCCGACGCCGACGACGCCGAACTTCAATTGCAATAGCCCACCTTTTTTAATTAAAATTAAAAGGCGGGCTAAAAATGAAATAATTTTGCACAGAAATGACTAAGGAGATATACATGTATGAAACATTCACTGTACTAGCTACATATAACTAAAAATACAGTCTACAGTCTTGAAATAAAATATTAAAGAATTATGCCAAGGGGGGAAATATATATAGATATGTAAACGTCAATGATATATATATACTATATAAAAACAGTGTTTTAAATTAAATATGGAACAATAGTTTTAAGAATTTAAATAAAAATGTATTTTAATTTTTTATGCACAAGTTATATTTGAAGATGCACTTAGTTTTCAAAAATAAGTGCATGCACTAACATGTATATTCAAACATGAAAATAAATTCATTAAAATCATAATTATTTGATTTAATCCAATCCAATGTAAATGAAGCTATTAACGCTAGTAATCACTGACTGTTACTTTGAAGTTAACTTGCGGGAGTGACTCAAGGCAATAGGCATGATAGGTGTTGACACTACCTGGACTGTCATATCACACCTCATTTGTCCACGCTTTTCAGCTATCACACTCATACACTATTGCTTTGATGGCTTGAACTGTCGATGCATATCAATATTATGGAGCAATTCTCTCTGGATATCTACCCGTTAATAAATACAAATAATAATGTAGCCTAGTTTGTGTTTATGATCAACATAATATTTTATATTATTATTCTGGACATATACTAGTAATGGTTTCTATATGTCAATACATATCGATATTACTCTCACATGCGGTATAATTTTATGTATTGAGTTACACAGTGGTACGCTTAGTAATTTTCGAATATAAGTGCATGCACGTAGTATTCGAATATAAGTGAATGCACTTATAAAGAACAAAATATTTTTGGAGCCATGCCTAAAACAGTCGATTTTCACTTATAAGTGCATGCATGTTTATGTACGGGGATACAGTAATAAGCACATCCAGATTTTGACTAACTACTTGACAGGCCTTTTTGTTATGAATCAAATAGATTTAAGCTAATAGCTAAAGCCTAAGATAATGTCATTGCAAGTCAACACGTTTTTAGAAATTCATCATCACTGTGATGCTGTATACATAGATTGAAAAAAATGTAACCGCTGAAAAGATAAATTGATTTCTAACAAATCATTCTACATTACTAAGAAATGTTGAGAACAAAACTAGGACAGCTAAAACATATGAGTCATTGTTGATTATACATGTATAAAGCAATGACTTTGTAAGCAGAAATAGGCAATGTAGGCCTATTCAAAATAGGATTGCAAGCAAAAGCTGTTTAAATGAGCTGTTTGTCAATCTCAATAGATGTTGCACACTTACCTCCGGGAGTTTGCATTTGAGATGCTCTACCCACTGTTATGGTTCAAATTGACAATAAAAAAAGCACAGTTAGCTCTGGTCCTTAACCCTTTGCCTGCTAACCATGACAATAGTTGTTTTTAATCTGTTTTAATAGCCCATTAAACCACTCCACTTGAATAATAAATGATTTTTTAAATATCTAACCCAATACAACACTGAATTAATTTTGTATAACTGATAAAGGCCAAAGGGGTTTATTTCGATTTGAAATCATCAGAAATATCTTAGTCAGTTTTTCCCAATTCACTTGAACCTATGTTATGGGTCTATGGCCATTAGAAATATGTTTTCTGTATTCTGACGACTAAAGTCGATCCCTGCACTGTAAGGGGTAAATTATATTATTTGCCTTTCTAGAATTCTATTGTCGTTTCCTACAAGAGGTGACTGCAAAATTAAACAGCGTCTCCCCATGTAGCAGATATTAATTAAATAATTAGAAAAAAACATCAGAATATTTTTAATTTGATAAAATGTGTTATAAAATATATCTAAATTCGATGTCTACAAAAAAAAGGTTGTATGAGACAACAAACCTCTTTGTCCACCATGTGGACGGAAACCATTGTTCAAGACATCTGAACTTTTTGTATGCTGCCGACCTTCAAAGGAAAGATCCAGGTACCGGAGTGATTTTGATCCGGTTTTTCTGCGAGTTCCACTCCCAGAACCATCCCTTCCGCTGGCAGGTCTGCTTGCATAAACAGGGCCAACAGGAAACTTGTTTATCATCCTGATATTGTGTGTCTTCTGACAGGTAGTAGTAGTTTACAGCGCTACCTTCATTTCATATAAATCCATAGGATATCATAGACATGAAATTTCCGCATGCATGACTGCAAAAAACACAATATCTTTATAACAAATCAGTTGAAAAAAGTCACAAATTGCTAGGCACAATCCAATCCACTTTGAATATAACACTATAATTTAGCATTTAAAGGTGTAGTCAACTGTCAAAATACGAGGGGCAATGTGGTCCCCAGAATGCAACAGTGGCCCCTGGACATTCCACAATGACATATCACCCCACATCCACAGTTATCAGCCAATATAATAATACTACCGGTATATGCGTTTCATATCCATCGCCGCATTAAGAGCAAGTTCCCAAGTCATATAAACTCTATATACTTGAGCGACATCTATGAGGAAATAATTCACCATTTCTCTTATGTGGGCCTTGTGTTGTGACACAAAAGGCTGTGCTACCGTGGGGCTCTGGAAACAGTTGACCTTCAGCATATTGACAGTAAGAGCTTTACCAGCCAACACGGCACACTCACCAAATGTTGGTTTAATGTCGGCCAACGTCGCAGACGTTGGTCTAACATTAAAACAGCATTGGGCCAATTTCTTGTTGGAGTAGTATCTTGTAATCAGTTCAGTCGCTGATATTAATGCTGTCAAAGTGTACTCTATAGGCTAATGTAGGCTTACACTTTACCGTCCCACACATGCACGTTTCAAAGCTGTATGAATCTTGAAACGTTTTCAGGTTTGTCCCTCGTTGAACGAGCCCCCTGACCAAATCGCTTCCCGCCACCTACTATTTATCACACACAAAACTTTGACATTCATTTAACACTGCGCAGTGTTTCATGCTGGCGGCAGTGTGTCTACAGAATAAAAGATGACACTGACATTGTGTCTGTGTCATTTTTTATTCTGGCAGTGAGGCCATAGAGCATACACGCTCACACTGCTCCAATGCCAATTAACCCTTCAAGCGCTGAATGAATTTGCAAAAAACATCGCAAACAAAGGGTTTTTTTTTATTTGAAATCATCATAAATGTCTTAGTTAGCTTTTTCTGATTCATTTGAATACCTATTTTATGGGTTAACGGCCATTAGAAATAGTTTTACTCTTAGGCCTACATTACGGGGATCGACTTTAGGCGTCAGAATCTGACGTGGATTCTGACGACTAAAGTTGATCCCCGCGCTGTAAGAGTAAATGTTTTCCAGCATCATAGACAGTGGCCAATAGGATAGTAGAACCAGCACGATGCTTTGATCGGCTGAAAACAACAGTCGTTATGAGTGGTGTCCTACTCTCAAGCGCTGAATAAACGTACCGATACATTTATTTTTTAGTGTGGATACCCTCCCGGTACGGGCCTATTACAAACTGTACGTTTAGTGATTATTTCACAAGCCAATTGATGTGACACGACTGCAGCCCAGCTGTTCTCTTTCTCTCGTTTTTTGAATTGAATGTATTCATACCGGTATTTATACGGTCGGTAATAATATGTACAGTTGTCCTGTAGTTACTTGTATTCCGGTATGTACTTTTATTGAATTTGGAAGATCTTTCCAATACCTGGTATGCTAAATTAAAAAACGTTTAAAAGTTGTGACCTCAATGTTGCAAATTGCAGCAGGGATACAGGATCCAAAAATCACCCAGACACTTGAACTTTTCAAAGCAGTAGTCTAGAAGAAAACTACGTAGATGAATAATTTTGAAAAATTTATGACGCTCCTCTATAACCATGATAACATGTTTAAATCCAATAAACTTCACTCCGGTTTATTCTCAGAATTGTATTAGCCTACGATATGTCCAAGGCCTAACTATGTCTAACTTTTGAACTGCTGAATGGAATTTCGCGAAATTTTCAGGGTTGTTGCCAAATAACTAAAAACTAATGGTTACAAAATTTTGTGACAATCGCTTGAGAATTGACTGACTGGAAACCGAAAAGCTAACTTTCAATTTGGACCATCCTCTACCGTCGGACATCACATCACACTCATCATTCATGATCAGTCATCACACACCACCCCTCTCTTCCAGTTCAGACTCAGTAGGCCTAGGTATGTTACAACAAAATTAAAACACCTCTGATTTGATTCTTTTGAAGTTTTGTAATGTTCTGGAAACTGTTTGACTTGAATTTGAGACTTGTCTTTGACTCGAGCCTTTACATAAATCAGTTAAATAGGACACAAGCTCAGGCAAATAAACTTAAAAATGATAGGCCCCCTGCTACAACCGGGCCCAATACAGTAAAAAATGCATGCACGACCTATTAGGACGATAGGGGTCTACATTTTTTAGGCGGGGACCAGTCGAGGTGGTCGCCATGTTGTTGACACAGGTTGTCATTGGATTCACAACTTCAACTTGTCTCTGTCTTTTGAAGTTAAATTGATAATAATAGTCTATACTAATCTAGATTATTACTAAAATTGTTTTTAATAATTTGTATAAAAATTAAATGTTCATTCACTTCCACAACTCCCATAAACTTTTCTATGACGGTTTTTAATGTTACATTTTACTGCGAAAGTTAAAAAGCCAAAACAAGTTGGAAACACGGCAATGTACGAAGGAGGCCGGTCAACTGATTAAACAGCGGAAGCACCAAAATAACTCGTCTCATAACTGATCTTGATCTCAGTTGATTCGACAACTTTTGACTTGAGCCACTTGCAATTCATCAGTGACCATTGAAGTTTTTACTCCAGTTCAGCCCTCGAGTAGTATCACGTTATTATAATAAGAGGAGTGAAAGAGGTTGGCAGACTTATTCTACCAACTGACATAGATAGATAGATAGCTTTATTCAGTGAAAAAGTACAGGTAAACATCACCATATAATATGAAATGGGCAGTGCCCAGGATTCGAGCAAATGTTAAAATTCAAAATGGCCGCCAGAGGTCAACCCCCAAAACTTTTTTTTTTAATTTTTACATCACATTCCTAGCAACATGGGGATGTGATTTTGATTGATTGATTGATTTTTTAAAGATGCTACCATTACCAAAATTCAAAATGGCCGCCAAAGGGCAACTCCAAATTTTTTTTTGAATTTTACAATCATATTCCCCACGCTATGGAGATGTGCTGGTGATTTTTTTCAAGGTTTTACTGAAATGCAAAATGGCCGCCATGGATCAACTTCATATTTTTTTGTGGCCCAGATACTCAAAAAATGAAGTCATAAATAATTCACATTTTATAATCACACTACCCACCATCTGGAAATGTGCAGGTGATTTTACTGGAATTCAAAATGGCCGCGACTTTTTATATATTTGTGACCGCAAAAACTCTAACCTAATTTATGGCAGGAGATGACATAGGACTTCAGGCCTTTTGTTTACATTAGACCTACCGGTACTAATCTAGTCGATGAATAGAGCTCCCTAACACGCGCGGGAATAGACTTCTAATTGGTGTATCTAGCTTGAAAAAAGCCAGTAGAAAAATATCAGCTATGTCAACAAGCTGAAAAAAGTCCTACGTCCTATTGTTATGCAAATTTTGCCGCCATTAGGCCCACCAAAAATATAGGCCCTATATTTAATTATAGCTTTGTCGATATCACAGATAACGGCACAATAAAATAAGAAGACAATAACACTACTTTTTAAAGTGATCTAATGTGTTTCAGAAAATTTAGTAAATCACTACCGAAAGAAATATATTTTATTATAGGTTGGTCAATATCACAGATAACGGCACTATAGGGGTGTCTACACCCATGTGTTGCGGGTCAAAGAAGACAATAAAGAGTGATCTAATGTGTTTCAGAAAATTTAGTATGTAAATTAGTGCCGCCACTACAGAAAAAATAGTTATAGTTTGTTCAATATCACAGATAACGGCACAATACGTGTGTCTGTACAGGCTACACCCATATTTTGAGGGTTAAAAAAGACATTAAAATTGTTTTTAAAGTCATCTGATGTAAGTAATTAAGTAAAATATTTGCTTTACTTCACTTTTCGGGCAGTATGGCCATTTAAGTGAAAATTCCAGGTATTACAATATCCCATATTGTATAATTAAAGTAGTAAAGGAAAGACAAAGCCAATAAAAGCATGATCGTACTAAAATATTCAGTTTAAAGTGTTTGATATGATAAGATGACGATGCTCCTGGCACCTACATGCAACAAGTCTGATGACATGTTGTAGCGCCTGCACTACAACACAGTTCAATGAGTATAAAAATATCAGTATAAATAATGTAAAATATGAAGTTATTATAAAATGAACGACTTATCAATTCACTATATCTCCATGAAATTGGAGTGATTGTGTAAAAACTACAAGTCTAAGTCTAATAATTAAAACATAGAATATAGTTTACATTCCCGAAGGAACTGAATAATAAAACCAGCAGGGGTGTCCCTGAATAGCTCAAATAAGGAATTAAATGCAAAATACTTCCTTCTGATGTGCGCATATTTCGCACAACTGAGAAGGACATGTCTTACAGTGAGACGAGTATTGCAGCACATAGGTCGCAATTCTCCTCTCAATAAATAGTCGTTTGTGAAATAGGCATGGCCAATTCTGGCCCTGCATAAGTCAACGTCATCTCTTCGGCGTTCCATTGGTGTAAAAGATCGCTTAATGACTGGTTGTACCTCGATCAATTTGCTGGTGACATTTATGTTCCATTCACCTTGCAAAATGTCATCAAGGTAGACCGAGATGTTATACTTGAAATCAGTATATGGTATATAATAAAACTGTTTTGTCTTATCAAGGGCAGCCTTGGCCAAAACATCAGCCCGTTCATTACCCTGTATTCCAATATGGCTGGGTACCCAGCAAAAAATAATGTCCTTGTGCCCAGACAAGTAGTGACACATATGCAAAATATTGGAAAAAATTGGGTTGTTGAGTTTTTGTTCACCTGATATATCTGGGGATTTTTTGGGTTTCCGTGTTAATTTTTTTATCAATGACCAAAACTCTTTTGGTTTTTCACTCGAGGTTTGCAACTTATTTCTCATTTCCAAACAGTATAAACATTTTTTCTCTTTACACAGTTTTCTAAAATTATTTCTAGTTTCTTTATACTCTTCTAGGGATTCGTTGTTGTTTGTGCGTCTATATTGTGTTAATTTTTTCAAACATTAACAATTTCAATTGATCACATTGACTATCCCACCATTGGGTTCTGTTTCTAATTCTAGATTTCTCTTTATGTATCCGTTTTTCTTTAATAGAAAACTTCCCGCTGTGTGCAACATATTTAATATTTTATTTAAAATCTGTTCACAGTTCTGCGTATAATGACATAGGGTTATAACCATCTTCATTTTCACCCTGTAATAAATTTTCTTGATAGTTTTCAGAAGCTTCGCAGTTCCATTTAAAAGTCGGTGATTGCTCATATTCATATTTTGTTTCATCACTTTTTTCTTTAATTATCTGTTGAAATTTAAATTGACATATCAGTGGAAAATGATAAGAATCATCTATGTGTGAGACCTTAAAATTAATAATATTCTCAAATAAATCTGTTGTTGCTAACATATAGTCTACTGTACTTGTACCATTGGCTGTACAACATGTTTTTTCTCCACTTCTGTCCCCAGGAAATCTTCCATTTAGAAAGTGTGTTCCTGTTTCATGACACATATTTATAAGATCTTTACCGAACTTGTTTATAATAATATCTTTTGAAAATCTAGGCAATGAGAAATTATCTGGTTCATAAATATTATTTATGTTTTGTCATCTTTAATGAAATCAATCAAATTCCCAGTTCTGGCATTAAAATCTCCTGTTCACCGCAGGGAGATTCCTTCTTTTAAACTTAGTGCTTTGGCTATTTGTTCTCATAACATCAAAATACCGTTAGATTCATCATACATATTATAAAAGGTAGACTTTTCGGGAGGGATATATGTGAAGCCCATTATAATATGTTTCGCAAGTCTCACATGTTCTGCTTTCAAAAAAAAAAAAATAACAATTCCTGATTTAAACGTAAGATCCATAAAAGGAGATAGCCATTCTTTGATGCATACAATAATCCCGCCTGAATTTCGTCCTCGATTTGCTCGTTTTGCTGTGTATGTACTAAAAGCATTATATCCATCAAATAAATCACTATACTGTTCATAGTTATTTGTCCATGTTTCTTGAATACAAATTATATCATAATTCCGTAGCATTGTGAGCAAATGAGATTTAGATAAATGTCTTTTTAAACCATCAGCATTCCATGATATAATTTTATTGTACTCACATTCAGTCTTTGGTTCATTTATATCAAGTTCACAGTTATAGTGTTATGGACACACGGTTTCGAAGTCTCGTTTATATTCACATTATTCAGGGTCTCACTTTGGCCATGGCCTACCCCCTATGCGGCCTTGTCCGTCGTTGCAGGTATGTTGTCATCAAATGAGTCTTTCACTTTTTTCACTGCGTCTGCTGCTTTATCGTACATGTAGATGTTCTTTTTATTGTCATTATTTACCACGAAGGATAGATACAATTTTAGTTTCAAGTTCCTCGCTGTACTAAGCATGTCTGACATTTCACTGCGAGCCATGCATACACCCTCGCTGAAATCTTCTCTGACAAACAGGCCTTTTGGTTTAATTTCTCTGGCTTTATCCATTATGGTCTCCTTGTCTTTAAAGAAAGACAATCGTATAATAATGTCTCTCAGTCCTTCACGTCTTTGATTGGTCTGCTTAGGTTTAGTCAGTCGATGTGCTCTTTCTATAGCTACTTCTTCTTGGATGTTTAACTCATCTTTAAAACACTTCAGTACTGCATCTTCACATTGCTGCCAGATTCCTGGTTCTGGTTTTCTGGAATACCCTGTATAATTAGGTTATTTCTCCGACTGTGACTGTCCAGACTATCCAGCTTCTGTTTTAACTGTCTATTTTCATTTTTTAACTCTGTCATACCTTTCTCAACTCTGCGCATCTACTGTCTATTCGTTTAGTCTTTAACTGGTTTAAACTAGTTATCACGTTATCTATTTTTCCATTCATAGTTTTTAATTCGTTCATTACCTCACCGAGACTGGGTTGGTCGTCATTCTTCATTGCCAGGTTTCCATCTGAAGCGGAGAGTTTTGTTTGGCGTGTGATGGGTCTAGTTTTACTGGTGCTGGACGACATGACAGATTCAAACTTTTGTGGCTGTGTCGCGGGCCCGGGGTTGGTTTCGACGTCATCTGATGTCAACAAGTTTATTTTCAACACACGTTGCCTATGGCGACAGCCAGAGAACGATGTTCGTTAATCGTCAGCCTAACGTTTTCTCCAGGCCATGGTGCACCCAGTGGTCGATATGCTGTTTCGGTTATATAACTTGAACACAAAGGAGTCCCACTGTTTGTACACATCGGATAATCTGCTTCTGGGTCGAAAGTGCCCACGCAACACAATGCCAGGTAAAGTGTACAAAATCGTATCGTGCATGATATCCCGCCTCCAGGGCAAATCATGGCGATGGCTTCCATTCCCATACGTACACGTTGTGAAAATGTTTCGATCCGTATTCTCCATTGTATTAGTGTTATTCCCATTATGTGCTGCTCTTTTTATTCCTTGTGTATTTATCTACTTGTTTTGTTGTTTATGGGGCAAAAACCTTGTTATAAATATGTTAATTTAGTAATTATTGCAGTCACGATCGATGATCGATAGGAAAATGTAGCTCTGGACATACCATACTTCCTGTGTATCCTAACATCTTTAATCAGAAAAACAATGAGGCTTTGGGTATGAAACGCATATTTAGTATTATTATGGAATAGAGCCTTGGCCTACCCACGGGCACTATTGCATTCTGGGGGACCCTTGTCCCGCGAATTTTGACAGTTGACCACACCTCTAAGAGCAAATTCTCAAATCACAGCAAGTTCATATATACTTGAGCGACATCTATGAGTTAATAATTCAGAGCCCTTAGCCCTTGCCCCTACTTGGTCGCTGGCTTGCAAATAAACTGACTGTATTACTGCGGGGATGTAGAACCGGCCTGACCCCAAGCTTGTATTGACACCCAGTAAACACAAAACATTTTAATGACTTTATGCAATGTTGGACGAACGTCGAAGACGTTGGGCGGACGTTGTATAAATGTTATACAAATGTCTTGTTTTTGCTGGGCAGGAGGGCTTTCTCTCAAACATTGTACATTTATCCAATGTTGGTTCAATGTTAGGCCAGCGTTGCAGACGATGGCCTAACATTAAAACAGCATTGGATCAATGTCTCATTTAGGTAGTATCTTGTAATCAGTTCAGTGGCTATAATAATTCCGTAATTATGTACTCAATAGGCTACTGTTGGCCTACATTTGACCGTCCCAGGCATGCACATTTTGCAGTTGGATGATTCTTTAAAACATAAGACTTACTGTTTGAATAATATGCTGAAGCAGTATCACCATGAATATATATAACCTGATAATCCACTGGGAGGACGGCTGACAGAAAAAAAACAGAAATAGAAGAAACAGAAGAGATCATAATTAGGTACCTCAATCGATGTTTTAAGACTGGGAATCTATCCCGATCCCAGGGCTAAAAACTTCCTGCGGTCTAAAAGTAAACAAAGAAAAAACACGCTTAATGCTCAAAACTGGTACAGCCAAAACCCTATCAGTCACAATAAGTACAAAAAATGACATAAACTAAAAGTAAAAAGAATGCTTATGCAAACGTCTACTCAAACTCCAGTTATGCGAGAGATTTAAAAGGATATATAGCTAGTAATGATCATTATGTTTTACATTATCGTTATTTCACAAAATCATATTTCCCCACTCATTCTGTTAAAGAATCATCCAACTGCAAAATGTGCATGCTAGGACGGTCAAGTGTAGGCCAACAGTAGCCTATTGAGTACAGATTGACTGCATTAATATAGCCACTGAACTGATTACAAGATACTACTACTAATGCTCTATTAATGTTAGGCCAACGTCTGCGACGATGGCCTAGCATTAAACCAACATTGGATAAATGTACAATGTTTGGGAGAAAGTCCTCCTGCCCAGCAAACATAAGACATTTGTATAACATATATACAACGTCGGCACAACGTCTTCAACGTTGGTCCAACATTGCATAAAGTCATACAAATGTTTTGTGTTTACTGGGTGTCAATACAAGCTTGGGGTCAGGCCGTTTCCACATCCCCGTAGTAATACAGTTCGTTTGTTTGCAAGCCAGCGACCAAGTAGGGGCAAGGGATAAAGGCTTTGAATTATTAACTCATAGATGTCGTTCAAGTATATATGAACTTGGTGGGATTTGAGAGCTTGCTCTTAATGAGGCTTTGGGTATGAAACGCATATTTATTATTATTATGGAATAGGGCTTTGGCCTGAGCACGGGCACTATTGCATTCTGGAGGACCTTTGTCCTGCGAATTTTCACAGTTGACCATACCTTTAAACAGGATTTCCGAAGGATGTACCTACCACTGACATACATTTGTAGTCAATGGGAAAAAAACTGACACAGCTAAACTACTATCGCAATTTATTTTTTGTATCCCTGACCTTTAGAAGTAGATCAAGGTCACTCATCAGCGATCTTGATATAGAATACTCGGCTACAAGTTTTGTGCTGATGGGATTAAAAATCACCGAGCCAGTACAAAAACAACAAAATTTATTTTTGGCCGAGATCAACCATCTAGAGCTTTATTTATAAATAAAAAATATGCATCACTAGTATAATCAGATAATGGTCCGGATGGAAATAAACTCATGACGTCTTAAAGGCCCTAATTCGTTGCGTGTATACTGCAGTGCAGACAACATTAACAGTTTAAAACGTCGACAGCACCAAAGAACGGGCTCAGTAAAACTCTTTATGGAAGTGAGCCCCATGTGGCTGGCTCTTATGTAATGTGAAGATTTTGTAACATTTCAGCACTCCATATCATAAGAATAGATTATTTGTTTGTTCTATATTTTGAAAAAACTTTTAAAATAATGCCTTTCCCAAATTAACGTATGCCAATCAATATTATTTTTTTTAAATAAATTATGTTCCTTAAATTTGGTAGGATTAAGTATAGAGCAAAGACGTCCAGCTCGACTAGTTTATTTCTGTGTAGGGGATGCTATTGTGATAGTTTAAACACCAGACAGGAATCTGGCATGTTATCCGACTAGTTGTACTGTAATAAGGAATCTTGTACTGTAACAAAGAATCCTATATACAATCCGACTAGCTGTACTATAATAAGTTATTTCCACTACTAATAGCTAGTATTTACACACATCCCTGTGGAATAAAAGCGATTCCACTATAGACCTTGTAGGCATTTGGTTGGTCGAGATGGCGATCTAGACCAATCAGATGGCTAAGACTTAGGTCAGCATGTGTCAGACTGCCGATTCTCGGGTCATGCAGTAAGTCTCGTAAGTCAGTCAGTATGGTATGGACACTTGGCGTCGACCAATGTCAGCTTAATGATGGGCCCGCGTCGCCGACGCTGGCCCATCATTAAGCTAACATAGGGTGAGCTGTCCGTGTATTCGGGCTGTTACCGCTC
Organism: Flabesymbios commensalis; assembly: GCA_964017125.1. NCBI lineage: Eukaryota > Metazoa > Annelida > Polychaeta > Terebellida > Flabelligeridae > Flabesymbios > Flabesymbios commensalis. Next base: position 39,504,528 of record OZ024916.1, on the reverse strand, counting down.
GTGGCTTGTGTTTGTCGTTTTTTACAGCTGTTACCACTCGTGCTCAGGAGCAAGGTCACGCAACACAAACAAACTATTACAGGCTACACGATGCTGGCCCAGAGCTGTCACACCTGCCCAGAGTTGACACAATGCTGGGCCAATTACCTTATAGCGATGTGGTCAGCTACAAGCAAGGGGCAGATCAAAGGTCGTGTGGGTGAAATTTGCGGTGATGAATCACATTTGATCGAGGGCGACATTTATTATGGGGCGCTATTTTGGTAACTTTTTTTCAGAAGGATCGAGCTTCCATTTATCACACGATACACATCAAAGAAGCCCATAAAACATATTTATATTTTGACTTAATCTCTGTATATTTTTTCTATGTAAAATTACCCATCTCATAAAATGTGACTTAAGTGCAATACAAAAGTTAAGATCAGTTTGTTTACTTTCTAAAAAATAAATGGCTCTAAATTAAATGCAACTGGACATATTAATCATCCCCACGCCCCGCGAAAAAAAACATTATGAATCATTATATATATATATTCCTGTATATAAATACACACTACGATAACACGGGTACCCGGGTAGATTCTGTTATCTCCCAGAATCTACCCCGGGGTAGATTCTAGATTATATCCCGGGGTAGATCCTGGAGGCTCTCAGAATCTACCCCTCCCTCCCAGGATCTATCCCCCATTCCAACAAATTTTTATGTGCGAACCTCCCAAAATCTACTCCTCCCTCCCAAAATGTACCCCCTTATCAGCCAATTTATATGTGCGACCATCCCAGAATCTACCCCTCCCTCCCAGAATATACCCCCTTTTTCAACAAATGTATATGTGCGACCCTCCCAGAATCGACCCCTCCCTCCCAGAATATACCCCCCTTTTCTACAAATTTATATGTGCGACCCTCCCAGAATCTACCCCCCCTTTTCAATAAATGTATATGTGCGACCCTCCCAGAATCTACCACCCCCTCCCAGAATATACCCCCTTTTCAACAGCTAAATGCGACCCTCCCAGAATCTACCCCTCCCTCCCAGAATATACCCCTCCATCCCAGAATATACCCCCTTTTGAAGAACTATATGCGACCTTCCCAGAATCTACGCCCCACTCCCAGAATATACCTCCCTTTTCAACAACTAGAATATTATGCGACGCTCCCAGAATATACCTCTCCCTCCCAGAATATACCCTTCTTTTTAACAACTATATTATTATGCGACGCTCCCAGAATCTATCCCTCTCTCCCAGAATAAACTCCCCTTTCAGCAACTATATGCGATACTCCCAGAAACTACACATCTCTCCGAGAATACACTCGTTTTTTTGACAACTATATGACCCCCTCCCCTCTCAGAATATATTCATCCTCTTCTTTCTACAACTATTTGCGATATTCCAAGAATCTACCCCTCAGTCGCTGAATATGCCCCCATTTCTAGAAACTACATGTAATTGTGATAGAATCTACCACTCGCTCCCGGAACTGAAAAAAATTCTGGGATGGAGGGGCGGATTCTGGGAGGACTGCATAATAATCTTATAGTTGTTAAAGGGGGGTATATTCTGGGAGGGAGGGGTAGATTCTGGGAGAGTCGCACATAGTTGTTGAAATTGGGGGTATATTCTGGGAGGGGTAGATTCTGGGAGGGTCGCACTTATAAATTGGTTGAAAAGGGGGTATATTCTGGGGGGAGGGGTATATTTTGCGAGGGTCGCATAATATTATAGTTGTTGAAAAGAGGGGTATATTCTGGGAGAGAGGGGTAGATCCTGGGAGGTCGCACATATACATTTGTTGAAAAGGGGGGGTATATTCTGGGAGGGAGGAGTAGACACTGGGAGCGTCGCATATAGTTGTTGAAAAGTGGGGTATATTCTGGGAGGGAGGGGTACACACACAGCCAAATTAGGTCAAAAATGAATCCCATTTGGGAGTTATGAATTAGGTAAAAAATAACCTTGGGGAGTTCTATTCCAATGGCGACAAAGAAGAAACTACTCCACAAGGGAGTTAATAAATGTTTTTAAAACAGACGAAACTACTCCTAATTGGAGTAAATACACAGTAATTCTGGTGTGGAGTAAAATAACTCTAGTTTGGCTGTGTGTGTAGATTATGGGAGGGTCGCATATAATTGTTGAAAAGGGGGGTATATTCGGGGAGTGAGGGGTAGATTCTGGGAGGGTCGCATACAGTTGTTGAAAATGGGGGTATATTCTGGGAACTAGGGAGGGGTAGATTCTGGGAGCCGAAGATACTTCAAATAATCACAGTAAAGAGGGTAGATCCTGGGAGGGATGGGTAGATTCTGGGAGCCACCGTTATCTACCCCAGGGCTATAGTTCAGGATCTACCCCGGGGTAGATTCTGAGGCGCCCACAATCTACCCGGGTATAATCTGAGAGGGGGCATATTTTCAGACTTTACACCGGTACTCTATAATAAAGAATCTTCATTCCCGTCCCATACACAAGCGAGTATCCTTCAAAATACCATAGGCCTACCTATATTATTATACAAATTTCTCTCAAATTGACAAACCCTTTATTTATTTGAACGTCTCATCTGACCAATCTACACGGTTGCAGAGTTAGTTCTGTACCATCTATTCGGAATTGTATTACATTAGGAAACAAGTTTCTCTAGTTTCGGACGTACATAAGACAGGCCCACCTTCTTGATCAGGTACTTTCTCTCTACCCAGTAAACACATTGAAACAAACTTGGTTTAATGTCGGGCCCCTGTCTACAACGCTGGCCCAACATTAAACCAACATTCTTTCATTGATGTATCGTGTTTGCTGAATAGCTCCTGCAGCACCTCTTATCTCGGGTCTCCGAAGAACTAGGTGCTATAAAAGCACTGATTGGTATCGTATCATATTAATATAACCCTTAGAGCACTGGTGTCGACTACAGTAGACATTATGTGTTTTTATTAACGCCTTTATAGCCAATAATAACCAGTTGTTAAAAGTAAAATATGCCTTCAATCTTAAAACACTGATATATATTGGGACCTAAATTTCACAAGTCACATACATTTTCAGTCAATTGAATTTGTGTATCGCGGTAGCAAGACACAACTTCAAGTGACTGAAAATTTAAATTGAATAGCTCAGTGATCCAAGGGCTATGGTATTTTTGTCATACTAACAGCAAGGGGTATGAGCTGGCTCTATAATAATATAATGCTAAATTGCGATTTAGCAAAAAATGGTACCGATTTTACCTCACCGGGCTCTGTGATCGGGTCCACGCTCTTTTAATGTTTTGAAAGTAATATTTTCCCTTCTAGCAAAACTGTTCACTATGCAATTATTAAAACAACAACATACGCTTTCCAGAGTGTCTTTTTTGCTAAATGGTGTAGAGCACCTTGTAACTATTTTATCTCTGGTTTTGGGGTGGAAAACTGATATAACATGTTTTTAACTGGAAAGTCAAATATATAAATGAAATCCTACAATTATGTCTAAAAAATGTGATAGATGAGTCTACCAACGTTAATCCAATGTTAGTTTATTGTTGGATCAATTCCATAGAAAAGGGGGAACAACAAAATATTGCTATACGGATAGTGAAAATTAAGAATAAATTATCCGCAATTTACGTAGACTACAATATTTGCAAACACTCTGACAATGATTTATGTATTAATACATATTGCACTCATCAAATGTATTTTAAGAACGGGATCACGAATTGACTACATTCATTTAGTTGGGCTTAGAAATGGTGGGATATTTGTCAGCATTATGAAATAAATACTACTTTCAGAGAGAAAAATCAGATGAGCAACAACTAAATATGTCGACAATTTTTATTAATATTATATAGTCTCTTTCAAGGACAAACAATCACGTATATATATATGATCTTTTGCTATCGATAATCACCTGATAACATGAATATCATTTTTGTTCTATATCTATTGCATTGCCTCCACAGGAAGGTTATGTTTATAGTCTTGTTGGTTGGTCTGTCACGGTGTCTGTTTGTCTATCCATCGGAGTACTTAACAAGTAGCGAACGGAGGTGTGTTTCGGTCCAAGGAACAATCGATTCAATTTTGAAGATGATCTGGATTACGATCGGGATCAAATGGATTGGTTGTGAAGCACACATAAGATACCTTTATGTAAGATTACTAATGACTCCATAGTCTCACAACTGTTGTGTAGTGTTACTAGACCTGCCACACACCTTATGAATGAATGCATTTTTAATAGGTTGAATCTATGACGTCATAATTGATCATCTGCAGTAAATTTTTACTACGCACTTTATGAATGAATGCATTATTACTACTACATAGGTTTTGGAGGCATGGTGCACAAATGTCGTTATGTCGCGAAGTGGGAACGAGCCTTCCCCAGGCAGTACCTATATCATATTATGTATCAGGCCAATGACCTATCTATTAAATTTTGGGGATGATCGGGATTAAGATCCGGATGCAGGACTCAGATTACAATAATCAATATCGGCGGAGGTTTGCAGTCTCTGACTGACTGGCTATCAGTTAATTGTGCTTTCTGTATCAAAGTCGCGTAGCAATGGAATGCTTTGCAAAGTTAGAATTCCATGTGCAAATAGGCCTATGCATCGATTCAAAACCGATTTATTTGGTTGGGTTGTATAACTTCTTGTGAGAAATAAATAACTGATAAAGAGATCATGATGAATATTAATAGGCACGATGTAATTACTGCAATTAATATGAACATTATATCAGCTAACAATAGGCCTGTTGTAGCCTATACATGTACAAAACTCTGCCAAGAGCAGTAAAGGAGCCAATGGACAGAATGTAACAGCTGAGGTATATTCCAATACATATATAGCGGTTAAATCAATGCAGATTCAATGTTGAGCCAGTATCTTTGATGTTGGTTCAACATTAAGGCAGCATTGTGTCAGTTTGTCATGTTTCTTGGACAGACCATTTGAGTTACAGTACCTTGCACCCACCCCATCACAGATCGTCAGCTGTTACCCCCATTGCCGGAATTCTGCCCAAATGCGACATCTGGCGACTACCTATAAATACAGAGGAACGAGTGGTCCACCTCACAGAATCATCGACACAGACAGTAGAATAGTATTCATAGATTCTATCCTGTGTCACTCTGTAAATCCACAAAAATGAAGGATCTGATTGCACTTTTTTTTGTCCTGGGTTCAGCAGCGGCCGCTCCGTGGTTCCCACCATACAGCCCGGGATTCTACCAAGGAGGTTATGGAGGATATGGAGGATATTTCCCCGGTTTCCCAGGTTTCCCAGGCTACTATGGCTACGGCTACGGTTACCCTGGAAACTATGGAGTGGGTGCATATGGCGGAGGATTTGGGGGATATGGCACAGGCCACAAAGTTGCCTTCTATGGTGAATTCAAAGGTAAGAAATTCGGGTGAAATTATTTTTATAGATGGGAAATTTATTGTAAGTGAATGAATAGTGTTTCCAGCTTTGTTATCAGCTACCTATATTAATCAGATAATCATCACAGTAAACTATTCCAGCGACGACTATTATCAACAACAAATGTTTCCGATTGATTTATCAGATACTTATCATCGAATAGTACTAGTTATCACAGCCAATCATTAGCTATTTTCAACATCTCTGCAAATATTTGTTTGTGGATGCCTCGTGGTTTTAAGTTGTCAGCTCACATATCATCTGGTAAAAC